>CM054826.1:15540424-15580424 GCA_028984105.1 Lavandula angustifolia | reverse complement strand
ATCGCCTCCAATCTGTCATGGCCGAAGAACAGTCCATCACTTCCGCTCAAAACCAGACGACTCCTGAAAATCATTTCAACCCCATTACTGTGATTACAGCCCCATTCCCCGCCTCTCACAAACTTACACGTTCCAACTTCCCACAATGGTTATCGCTCGTCTCCGCAATCCTAAACGACCATGACCTATTAGGTTTTGTTGATGGCTCGAAACCACCACCTCCAACCACTCACGCTGACTATTGCATTTGGTTTCGTCAAGATCAACTAGTTTATGCTTTTCTCCAAGGTTCTCTCACCGATGAGGTTTCGCCTTATATTACTGCTTATACATCCTCCGCCGCTGCCTGGAAGGGACTGCACTCCATCTTTGCAAGCAAATCCAGAGCATGTGTGATGCAATTAAAGGGAGACTTACAATCTGCAAAGATGGGCACGAAAGGTATCTCTGAATTTATGCACTCTATTAAAGCTAAAGTTGATGAATTATCCCTTATTGATTCGCCGATATTGGATGACGACTTTACTTTGTATGTTCTTGGGGGATTGAGCCCTAAATTCTGCGATATTGCGGCATCGATCAGTGCACAACCCCACTCACTGTCTTTCCCTGAATTATTGGACTTGTTGACTGCCCAAGAAAAGTATTTAGAAGGAATCGATGATACTAAATCAGACATGTCCGTGTCAGTAAATGCTGCACAACAGCGTCCTTCCAACAGGTCACAAAAACCGAACTCTGCTAGACAATTCCGAGGGGGTCGCGGTAGGGGTGGCCGTGGCCCTAACAGATCACAAGCTCAACATTTTTATTCTGGTCAGCAACAACACAATCCATCTGGACGAGTGATATGTCAGTGGTGTGAAGTTCCGGGACACTCAGCCCAGACATGTTGGCGGCTACCCTCAGCAAATCAGTCATCGATTGCAAATATGAATCGTTCCCCCAATCTGGTGTTTCTAATAATTCCTTGCTTATGGACTCAGGGGCTTCCCATCACATTACTAATGACCTGGGCAACCTTTCCTTGCACTCTGAATATGATGGGACTGAGGAGGTTCAGTTAACAAATGGCTCCTCCATGCCAATTTCTCATACCGGTAACACATCCTTTATATATCCCTCTCGCACTTTTTATCTATCGGATGTTTTGTGCGTTCCTAAAGCTGAACAAAATTTGTTGTCCGTACATCGATTTACTAAGTGTAATGGTGTTTTTGTGGAATTTTTTCCCAATTTGTTTATTGTGAAGGATCGAGTTACGGGGGCGGTCCTAGCACAAGGAAGATGTGAACAGGGAATTTACAAAATGCAGAATACTCCTTTAATTTCTGCACATTTTAGTACTATTGGTCTGCGTACCAACTTTAATTCTTGGCACTCGAGATTGGGTCATCCATCTCGACGAATTAGCCATCTTTTAATAACTCAGAATAATTTGCCTTTGCATAAATCGGTGTGTCGGATATAAAATGTGATGCTTGTTTGTCGTGCAAAACTCATTAATTGCCATTTACTGAGTCATCATTAACTGCAACTCATCCGTTTCATTATTTGTATGCTGATGTTTGGGGACCAACACTTTTATCAGTTGATGGGTTTCGATATTATTTGTTTACGGTGGATTCTTTTACGAAGTATTGTTAGCTATTTTCTATGTCTCATAAAGCTGATGTCAAGGGAATTTTCGAGAAATTTAAACCTCTTGCCAAAAAACTGTTTGGTTTCTCCATTCGTAATTTTCACAGTGATAATGGGGGTGGATTTGTTGCTCTCCGGCCCTACTTACAATCTCATGGTATTCAATGGCTCACCTCGGCACCACACGCTCCCGAACAAAACAGACTTGTGGAAAGGAGACACCGACATATAGTCGAACCGGGTAAGGTATTGTTACATCATGCCAAACTACCTCCAAAATTCTGGTCATTTGCTTTTCAAACAGCTACATATTTGATTAATCGAATGCCGACACCTATCCTTCATCTCCTAAGTCTGTTTGAAGCTCTTTTTCGCTGGAAAAACCAACTATCTAAAATTACGAGTGTTCGGTTGCATTTGTTATCCGTGGTTACGACCATATACGTCCAACAAATTAGAACCATCTTCTCGACCTTGCATTTTTGTTGGATATTGTCTCACACAGAGTGCATACAAATGCTATGATCCGATGACCAGCCACATATTTACGTCTCGCCATGTTCGATTTTTAGAAGATGTTATTGCCGATCTCACAAAAATGGTGCCTTCTCCCCATGCAGATTTAGCAACCAACACTTTGCCTTTAACATATCTTCAACAATCTCAACCTATTTCCGACATTGGGCAGACTGAATCAAACACTACCGTGGAGCACAACTCATGAGACACCTCTAATTCCCCACGTGAAATTACGACAGGACCTACAGCTATAGAATCTGACCATTCGGTTACACAAGGTAGTCCTGCTCCAGTACGACGTAGCACATGCACTCGACAACTCTCTAGCCGAGTGGAAGGTTTTAACACAGAATTACCAGAGTTATTGCATCATCCTCCGGTCACATATATTTCTACCAAACATCCCTTATCGCCGGAAATAATTCCTACTACAGTCTCGGAAGCTCTAAAAATACCTCAATGGCGACAGGCTACGGCTGATGAAATCACCGCTTTATCTTCACATGGGACTTGGGACCTTGTTCCACGACCGGCTGATAATTTGGTGGGATGCAAATGGGTGTTTGCTCTTAAACGAAAGCCCGACGGTACTGTGGAACGTTATAAAGCAAGATTGGTAGCAAAAGGGTTTCATCAATGATCAGGTGTGGATTTCAATGAGACCTTCAGTCCTTTTATTAAACCTGTGACAATCCGCACAGTTCTCTCTATGGCTTTATACCACCAATGGGATATTCGCCAACTGGATGTAAGTAATGCTTTTCTACACGGGTCACTATCTAAACCTGTCTTCATGCAACAACCACAAGGGTTTGTTGATCCGACGTGTCTGACTCATGTGTGCAAACTTAAGAATTCTCTATACGGTCTTCGACAAGCACCAAGGGCATGGTATCATACTTTGAGCTCGGCTTTAATTACCTATGGTTTCACCCAGTCTCAAGCAGATCACAGTTTGTTCATATTGCGCCGATCGGATGTGTATCTTCTTGTCCTTGTTTATGTCGACGATATTATAGTCACTAGTTCCATATCCACCATGATTCAGTCTCTTATTGCATATCTTCGGAAGTCCTTTGCCTTAAAAGACTTGGGGATCTCACTTACTTCTTGGGGATTGAAGTGTCTCACTGCCGTGAAGGGTTATTGCTTTCTCAACATAAATATACAGTCGACTTGCTTCATTGACATCATATGGAGGTTTCGAAGCCTGTATCCACTCCCATGAGCAATTCTATAAGTCTTTCTATCTCCGCCTCCTTTGATCTGTCTATTTATCGAAGTGCCATTGGAGGCTTACAGTATCTAACTATGACTCGACCAGATATTTCTTTTGCGGTGAATAAACTCGCACAATCTATGTCCAAGCCCACTACAGATGATTGGCTTGGAGTCAAACGAATCTTCCGCTACCTTAAAGGTACATTGCATTTCGATCTGCTTCTACGTACACCGAAAACTTTACAACTCACAGCTTATTCCGACTCTGATTTTGGGGGTAACGTCACTGATGAGAAATTGACATCGGCTTACATCATCTTTCTTGATTCCTCGCCTATCTCTTGGCGCTCAAGAAAGCAACGTGGTGTAGCACGGTCCTCTTCGGAGGCTGAGTATCGTGCCTTAGCTTCTACTGCTGCGGAGGTCTGCTGGGTCTACCAACTGTTTTGGGAACTTGGTTTGGCTATTACATCATCACCTAAATTGCTATGTGATAACCTTGGTGCCACAAGACTTGCCCTTAATCCGGTCATGCACTCCCGGATGAAGCATATTGCATTGGATCTTCACTTTATCCGCGATCTATCCTTAAAAGGCATCTTTCAGGTCGCATATGTAAACACTGTTGATCAACTCGCGGATCTTCTTACTAAACCTTATCTCGGTCACGGTTTAGTTTGCTTCGCTCCAAAATTTCCGTGGCAGATGGCACGTCCATTTTGCGGGGGCGTATCAAGGAGTAATTAGTCTTGCATAATTTTAGGGATAGATTTATGTATATTATCTTGTTGTATCTTTACTATATTTATCCTTTGTACTTGTATTTAAAGGGTTTTCCCTATTGCAATATAAGAATACAATTTCCCCACAATATTATTATACATTAGAGTCTAGAAAGTATCACCAATTAGAAAAATTGTCATTGCGTGTACAATTTTCGCATCAGACACTTCAACATGATATCAGACTTTTGTTGTTATGTCCTACAATTTGATATGCACCGTTCAACCCTTTATATATTCTTTATTTATGCTTTAATTCATATATCTTTCTAAAATAATTATTTTAGAATTATATGTATTAATCTTACAAATTTTAATTGATCATTTTCATGCCTCCTACTAAGATTTCATTATTATTTTAAATTTAACTATATATGCATAGCAGACGTGTTGTGTTTAATTTTTTACTCCTTTCGTCCCACTATTAATACTCATTTCTTTTCAGCACGGTTATTAAAAAAGTAGATGATAAGGTATGAGAAAAGTAGTTGATAAAGTAGGAGAGAGAAGATAAGTGAGATAATGAAAGAGTAGATGACAAAGTATGAGAGAGAAGATAAGTGAGATAATAATAAAGTAAATAATAAAGTAGGAGAGAGAAGATGATAAAGTAAGAGGATGATATTAAAATTAACTAAATTTGGAATGAGCCACTTTTAGCGGGACGTCTCAATTAGGTAAGTGAGCCGGTAATAGCGGGACGGAGGGAGTAATAATTACTATATCACGTGTCTCTAGGGGGTGTAAGTGGTTTTGTTCCAAACCGCGAAACTGATCGGATGAACCGAGCAAAATTAGAAAATGTGGTTCAGTTCGGCTTCGCGGTTTGGTTCGGTTTATTTTCTTTGGAACCATTAACAATCGATTCAGTTAGCGCTTCCAAGAATTTTTGAACGGTTCTAACAGAACCGAACCAATTATTTATTTTTTATTTCATATTTATTTTTCTTATATGAGAATATTATTGGACTCAGATACTAGATTTAAGTTAAGATCAATTCTAATCTATATAAGGGAAGAGAATGAAGTATACTTATGAGCTCGGAACGAGTGATATCTTATACTCCCTCCGTCCCATTATTTATGTCCCATTGGGACTGGACACGGTAATTAAGATAGTGGAGGTAAAGGTGTAAAGTTGTGGTGTAAAAGTATAAAGGGGTGGGGTCCACTTGCTTACATTGATTGTGGTCCACTCATTTATTTCCTTATTTTGTATGGGACATAAAGGGTTGGGATCACCTGTCCCAGTTTTTGGTGTCCCAACCCTGTCCCAACCCAAAACGTTGTCGTTTTACTCACTAATTTTCATTCCCTCAAATTTCTCTCCCAATCCAAAATCTAAAACCTTCAATTGCTTTGTCGCCAAATTGGCAGAATGTGATGCGTTGTCGTGCCAACTGGAGATGCAGTGAACCGAACGATCTTCCCAAGAGAATTTAGGGTCTGAGATAATAGATTTTGCTCTAAGAATTTCTCCTCCCTCATCCAAAAATGTTTCTCACCCCTTTTCAAAATCTGAATCGTTACTGCACCAATTAGTGTGAAGCTTCTTCTAAATCGTAACGTTTTCGCCACTGTTGGTTGCTTTGGAAACATCTGAAATCACAGCCCAAGTAACCGCCGCCGTGGGGCTGGCCCACGTCACAGTCGCCGTGGGTAAGAGGAAGAGAAGGTGAGAATGGTGAATGCAAGGTATGCTTAGAGTGAGGGATGAGAGCGCAAATTGACAGAGAGAATCGAATAATTATTGTTGACATAGTAAGACCTAAAACGATGTCGTTTGCATTAGGAAATGATGGGAAACGACAACGTTTTGGATTGGGACAGGGTTGGGACACCAAAAACTGGGACAGGTGATCCCAACGCGGACATAAATAATAGGACAATCAAAAAAGGCAAGTGAGACATTAATAATGGGCCGGAGGGAGTAATTATTATCCTTACATTATATTTAAGATTTCAAAAATAAATAAAAAGATAAAAAAGTGAACCAATAAAAACACTTCGAATCGAACCAAACCGAACCACTTCTATATGTTTGATTCGATTTCTAAAATACATGAAAAACCAAACCGAACCGAACCGTTATACCCTACATATCTCAATTGTCTTTTGTTGCCGGTGGCGGAGTTAAGATGTAAAAAAGAATTAAAAACAATTGATAGTGGCGGAGTATGTAATTTATACTTACTAATAATAATAATTAAAAAAAATTAGTGGTGGTGGCCCTCCAGTCCACAATGCCCCGACTTATATATCTCCCCCCCCGGGCTGTTGCATGTCTACAATCTAGAATTATTTAGGACTGGAGCTCTCCCATACTAATTTTTAAAGGAAGAGAAACACGTCAAATGTGAAATCGAGGAATAAAAATATGAATACATATGAGTATATGAGACGAGTTATAGGTTAATCGACCTAATTATGCTGATAAATGGAGGAGATGATGATAATATGAATAATGAGGAATGACAAACAATTGAAACAAACGTGTGTATATACAGATTTACATATACGTATATAATATTATGTTACTTTATGGGGATCAATCATGAAATCCGTGATGTTGAAAGTTGGAGGCATGAAGAGCTTCTGCCTCTCCCACCGCCCAATGTCGTTGCGGTAGAGGGAAGGATGCTTGTCGATGCTCCAGAAGCACTTGATGCACCTGGACCGCACCGAATACGCCCAGAAGAAACCGTGGCTGCTAGGGTTAATGTACAGGTAGCACCACCGCATCGGAAACGCCACGTGCACGAAGCTGAACCGGTACGTGCTGTTCGGCTGCAGCTCGTACAGCGAGTCCCCCTTCTGCGTCATCTGGCACATGAACCACACCGGAACTTGCCCGTCGTTCGCCAGCGTCACCTCCACCTCCGGGAACAGCTCCGCCTCTGCCATCGACATGCAGATGATAATCGCCGCCACCACCACCGCCGCTATCTTCTCCGTGCGTCCCATGATTCGCATGGAACGTGAAAAAAAAAATGCAGTTAATTATTTCGCCTTTTTCTGATTATACAACGGGAGATGAGATATACTAATCTTTTTTCGATGTGGGATAAAAGGAAGCGATTTTCCTGCACATTTTCGTGGTTTAGAATCGCTATATATTTTTAGAATATATGTTATTATATGTTTCTTAACTTGCACAAATAAAAAGTTTATTATTACCAGTAACTAGAAAACAAACCCAAACAAAATTCACTTACATAATAATACCAAGAAAAGCAAACATTCAATACCTCAAAACTGCTGAAAATTGGGCCAAAGAAATACACTACAGCTTGAGGTAAACAAATTCCTCAACAGCTGAGATTTCACCAATCCTCTTCAAAGACTGCTTGCTTGGTTCCTCATCAACTCCAATTGCCATCACAGCTTGCTTTCTTGGGGCAATCCTTCCGACGCTCATGAAGCTGACATTCACATTCTCCTCCCCGAGAATGCTACCGACCTTTCCGATCATTCCGGGCTGATCGACTTGCCTACACAGAATCAAACTCCCTTCCAAACTCACATCAACTTCAAAAGATCCCACCTTTGTCAGATGTGGGACTCCATCTTTAACCCGGCCTTCCACCGTGACCTCACCGGAGTCGGAAATAGCACTGGCGAATTTTGATTCCACGTTGGCGATTTGGACTTGGACTGACTCGAGTGGGCTTTCGGGTGAACCATCGAGGAGAATACGTTCTTCAGTGATGCGGAGGCCTCTCTGTTTGGCAGTGAAATCGGCGTTCACCAAATTGACAAAGACACTTGAGATGGGTTCGATCAGACCCTTGGTGATCATGGCGCGGAGCAGCCTTGTGTCGAGATCATCTGGAGCCCTTGCGGATGAGTATGTGACTTTTACGGTTTTCACGCCGTCCCCACCTGCTACTAGCTGAACAGCAAGTCTACCGAGCTTTTCAGCAAGGGCGACATAAGGCTTCAGCTCGGTGAGGACCTGCATTGAAGAAAATCATATAACAAAGCCTTGAGTTAGTGTTCACATTCAGCACAAAATAAGAGGGGCTTAGATGCAAGTTATTAGTTCTATTCAATTTTCTGGAGCAACAAATTCCAACCAATGACCATTATGCTATGTGAAAACTACTACCACCACCACCTCAGAATTTTAAAATTAAAAGGGGGAAACAAAGAGCAAAAGGTTTCGATTTACCATGATGGACATTAAGGGCCAAGTAAGAAATTTCTGATCAATTGTGGATGAGATTCAAGAAAATCTAATCACCAAACTAAATAACGTGTGAACCCACATGCTCCTTTCCAACAATTTGTCTCATCGTGATTTCTGCTTCTTTGACAATCAAATTTGTTTTTTCACCATTAAAACAGAATTTGAGTAGTAAAATCCAGTCATTTTAAATGGAGTTGGCTCTCCGTTTTTTTCCCTCTCTTCCATAAACAAAATACTTGATTTTACCTCAACTAGGGCTGCAAAATAACTTAAAATTTCAATCTCAAACTTGTTCATTTGTGGGATTACTTATCAATAAAAGCGTGTTTAGTACCTGAGCAGGAACCATGGGTGCGTTGACAGCAGTTGCAGCAAGTTCCCCCTTCAATGCCCCTACCACAGCTTCAGCAATTTCAATAGCAACCCCTTCCTGGATTAAATTAAAAACCATGCCATGATTATCATAAACACAAGCAAGCAGACGAAATAGAGGAAGCAGCAGATATAAATTAGACAGAGAAGCATTCAGCAAACCTGAGCTTCCATTGTGCTGGCACCAAGATGTGGTGTAGCAATCACATTTTCGTTCTGTACCAACTTGTTATCCTGTGGTGGTGGCTCTACTGTGAAGACATCAAGTGCTGCCTGGAAAATTGTACTAGGAATTAGCAAGTATATAATGTACATCTAACTAAAGATTTATTTAAGCAGCAACTAATAGTTTATAGCACATTAAAATGAAAAATATACCTGTGCTACAATGCCAGCATCAATGGCCCTAACCAGTGCTTCTTCATCAATCACACCTCCACGAGCAACGTTTACAATTCTAACACCCTTTTTCATCTTTGCAAAAGTTTCATCATTGAGAACTTTTGATGTAGCAGCAGTAAGCGGCATGTGAAGCGATATGAAATCTGCTGATGCAAGTGCTTCATCAAAGCTCACAAGATCTACACCTATTGCACGAGCACGGTCAGCTGGGGCATACGGATCGTGTGCAATCACATGCATACCAAGCCCCTTGGCACGCCTAGCAACTTCGGATCCAACCTTGCCGAAACCCATAACCGCCAGTGTCTTGCCAACAAGAGACACACCAACGTATTTGGTCCTCTGCCATTTACCTGAATTGAACACAATACAATAACTTGAGAAGATTTCATAACAAGAATCAACACCTAAAAGGTGTTATTTAGAGAGGCAAGTCTAACGGAACACTAAAAAAGATTTATGCTAGTACAAGGCCTTTTTCCAAAAGACTCATATATTGAATTTTAGAGAGAAAAAAGTTTTCTATGCTAATTTCAATAAATAAATAATGTATTTTTCATTCTCACTGCAAAGTTGGTGCCTTTATGCATAACTGCAACAAACTCCAAAAAAAACCATGATAATCAAATACAAGCGCAAGATCCATAGTATAAAGGATACGGAATATTCGCCAGTTCACGCAATTCAAAGTAAATTCCACCGTATTAAACTGAATCATCCTTGAAAAAGTTAAGCATACTACTGTTCGATTACACATCTGATAACTGAATTGAAAAGCACCGGTTTCTGTTCACAAAATCCGCGTGATAAGTTTACTAGAAGATTAAGAATCAATGATTACCAGCTTTGACAGATGCGTCGGCTTGAGCAATGTTTCTCGCCATGGCAGTAAGCAGCGCTATTCCGTGCTCCGCGGCTGCGACGGTGTTAGCAGTCGGCGCATTCACCACGAGACATCCGTGCTCGGTCGCCGCCGCCAGATCCACGTTATCGATCCCAACGCCAGCTCTTCCGACGACCTTCAGCCTCCCCGAGGAGGACTCAAACACATCGCGATTCACTTTAGTCCCGCTCCTCACAATCAGCGCGTCGCAGAGCGAGATCTTGGTGCAGAGCTCCTCAGGGCTGAGGTTATACGAGCAATCGACGTTCGCAAACTCTTTGAGGAGTGCAAGCCCCGCCTCGCCCAGTTTCTCCGCCACTAGAATCGTCGGTTTCGCATCCATGGAGAGGACGACGAAGCGGCGGGGCTGGTCGCGGTGGTTGCGTAGGGAGAGGTTGCTGATGCCGAAGGCGGCTGAAAGGGGGCGGTGCCGTAGCCATGAGGCGGTGGTGGACGGCGACGAGAGCTTGAGGCTTGTCGACGAAGCTGACGCCGCCATTTCAGAAACGGGGTCGAGTGGTGGTGCGTGCTAAAGTGCGCTGGGATGTAGTGGAATGAATGACTGCGGCTTAGTAGTCGGGTTTAATGCTGCTGAGGCTTTGTTGGCATTGTGGGTAAAATGGGAATCTCAAAAATATTCAACGTCAATTTCAAAATATCAGGCGTCTTATTAAAAATAATCACATTATTAATATAATCTAAATACATAATTAAGATATATTATCAGGATTCCTCTATATTAATAAAATCACAATCCAACTTTTATTTTTTAATATAATTGAGATATGTTAGTTATATACATACGGTTTAACTCGAGAAATTTATAATTCAAATATTTTATACCTTTTTTATATTTTATCATTATAATAGTATATGATACATAAGCATAGGCGGATCCAAAAAAAATTTTATGGATGAAATGATAATTTGTTCTTATGTTGTGGGTTCTCGGGTGACCCCTGAGTAAACATTCTTGGGATGTGAGTTTATGTTCGACTAATTGTACTTAAAACTTATTTATGATATTATATTTTTGTTTTATAAATAATTGTGATTTTCTTTGTAATTGCATCCATAAAATTCTACATTGGCAAAGCCTAAAAACGTTATCATTGTGCTTTTTGATTAATCCATACAATAAATATGCATAAAATTAGGGTATGACAATAAATAGGAACTTAGAACGGAGAGACTTAAAATTCTTAAAAATTTATTTGGGGATTAGAGATTCGATACAAGAATTAGGGTGCGGTTGTACCTGCCGCACCCCTCTATTAGAATTTAGAAATACTTCCATTTCCATAGTCTTATTAGTAATAGTGCAAATTCATTGATTGTTAATGCGGGTGGGTTGGTGGTTGTAGGCCCCACGCAGCGTACATTATTCAGCAACTTGAACTTAATTAAATTCTATTACTATAGTATTATTAAACGATTTATCAGCCCATCTGTATTGGGCCAAACACTCAGACCAATATAGATGGGCCTTCCAGCTTAGCGTTGAGGATATCATGGGCCAAGATTCCAAATTTAACCCAAATCAAAACATTACAAATTAGACATTTGACTTTCATTTTAAAAATAGTACAGTATTCGAGTTTGCGAACTTCTCTCATCATATTATTTCCGCTAGATGAATAGAATGAGATTCGTTATCTAGTTTTTTTAATACATTATTTATTAAAATAACTCAAATCTAAGATTAAATCAGCACTAGACAATATTTTTTTTAAATACAGTGAAGATCACCATTGTATTGATGAATACATAGAATAACCAGATATATATATACATTATCGTTCTGATCATCAATTAATAAAATCATGGACACATGCAATACTTTAATAATTGCGTCTCATTGAGCAAATCTTTATAAAACCAACTTAATCATAAGATTCTAAACTCTAAAGACATTACAATTAATGACATTAATTATGGACAAGATTCACCATTTCACATTCTAAGTCAAAAAAGACCAAAGTAGAAAGAAGCCCTTTATCTCTCTTTATCCAATAATCTCATCTTTTTGCCTCCCAACACCATCATTACTCACAACAACGTGTTTTTTTCTCCAACACATGAAGGGCATCTCTCATGCAGGGTCTCTTTTCAGGGACCAACGAAGCACAACTAAACCCTAGCTTGAACCACGCCAACATGGCCTCCTCTTGTGCCACCACATCGCCCCTTATTGCCACGTCAGCCATCCTAAGAACCCGCCCGGGGTCCTCGGCCACTGAACCGGCAGTCCACTGGCCTAACTCCCGGTCCGAGAAGACTTTCCCGGTCAATAGCTCAAGCAACAAGATTCCGAAAGAGTAGACATCCCACTTAGGGTTGGGCTTGAGGTTGTTGAGAGACTCTGGTGCATGATAAGGAGATGTACACCCGACAAACCCGGCGGGCCTGATGTACGGGCTACCGTGGTCGTGTAGATCGTCTTGTGGATTAGAAGAGGTGCTTCTCTTGCTGCCAAAATGTCGGACCGGGCCTTCGGATTTGTGGGCGTGCTTGCCGTAGATGAGCAAGTGGAGCCCGAAATCGGATATCACGGCCTCCATGTCAGATGTCAAGAGAATGTTGCTAGGTTTTATGTTGCCATGCACATTTTTCTTGTCGTGGATGTAGGTTAGACCTCGGGCTACACCTTTGGCTATCTTGAGCCGGGTTAGGAAAGGCAAATGGTAAGGTGATGACCCTAGTTTTCCTGAAATATTATCAAGAAATTAGATTAATACTAAAGAACTAAACATTGTCAAGAAAGGAGGAGGGTCAAATTTGATCAAGTCAAAAGACATAAAAGAGACAACTTTTCAAGAAAGACAGAAGAATCTTGATTTTTAGCTCTGTAAAATGCTACTCATCAGTTTAGCATTAATTTATGTCCGAACATTCATGAGGTTATTATTTCTCTCCCTCTCTCTCTCTCTCTCTCTCATTGTGTGTGTAAGTGCCTACGTACAGAACCACGAGGTGAGGTAGAACATGCTTTTTGGCTTATTATGTGTTGTGTATATGTAGAAATTTTCAACCTTATTTGCTTCACATGGAGAGGACCATAGTGGAATAACATATTATATCTGTTTTACCTCAAATGTGGTCTCAATCCTGTCTTATGTAACAACAAGATGTTCATACAAGTTAGAACAAAATGATTCCATCAATTCCTAAATCATGAGCAATTATATTTTATTTTTTGAAAAAAAAATCCAATCTAGTTTTTAAAGAATGTAGCACCAATTATATTCTTCACTAGCATTAAACATGTAAAAAACCCAAAAATAAATAAATAAATAATAATAATAATAATAAAGCAGAAAAAAGAGATTAAGAACTTACTACAACCGATGTTGGCCAAGCTGCCATTGGAGACGTACTCACAGATCACAAGCTTCTCATCTTCTCCCCAGTAGAACCCTCTAACCTTAACAAGATTCTGATGGCGCAGTTTAGCAATGGCCTTAACGCGGTGCTCGAACTCCTTCAGCCGCCCCACGCCGCTCTCGCCGACCCTCCTCACCGCAAACGCAGTCCCATCTTGCAGCACGGCTTTGTACACGATGGTGGCGCCGCTCGACCCCAGAACGTAGGCCGACGCCTTGAACAACGTCTCGGCCTCTAGCTCCGTCTCGCCGTCCACCATCACTAGCGACCGTTGGATTTGATTGTTATGACAAATATCGACCGTCGGATGATCGGCGACGTAGTTAGTGGTGGCGATTTCGTCGCTGTCTGATGGTTCGGCTTCCGATGTTTCTTCTCCGTTTGTGATTGTTAGACAATTAGGCCAAGTGGGGAGATTAATTTTCTCCTTAATTACCTTTGCGTCCGGATCTTTCTTGAAATCGTAAGCGTTTGATGTCGGAATGGAGCTTTCTTTGTCGGAATTTCTTGCAGCTTTCTTTTTATGGTAGATGTAGAAGAACAAGGCTGAAAGTACTCCCACTGCAGCTAAAGGTACAACCGCGATTCCCGCAACAGCTCCGGGCTTTAAACCATGCCGCACCGTGATCTGACCTCCGCTCTGTGGTGTATCGCCGGAGTTCGCCGATCCGATCGTCTCCGGTATGGCGGCGATCGCCGCCGTAGAAGCGTTGGCCGTCACATTCGGCGGCGGCGACAGCGACGAAGGAACGACACAGAGCTTATTCACCGCTTTGCCGCATAAGTCCACGTTGCCGGCGTACGCCTCCGTCTTCTGATTCGACAGAGGTGTCGTGGCCGGAATCTCGCCGGAGAGGTTGTTGTACGAGATATCAATAGTGGCGTTCTCCGGAATCTTCGATGCAAATCCGGGAGGAACAGAGCCGGAAAATTTGTTAGAGGAGAGATTGAGGTACCTCAAATTCTCGCCGGCGAACTCCGCCGGTAATGATCCGGTTAATAAGTTGGATGAGAGGTCTAAAACTTGTAGAGAATGAATATTCCGATGTGGGATATTTCCGACCAATGCATTTTGAGACAGGTTGAGTAAGTTGAGACTACTTTTTGTTGCAAGCTCCGGTATCGAGCCGGAGACGGCGTTGCCGGAGAGATCAAGAGCTTCGAGTTTGGAGGAGTTGAAGAGGGAATAAGGCAAAGTCCCATTGAACAAGTTGTGTGAGAGATCAAGAGTTTTGAGGTAAGGGATGAAGCCTAATTCTTCTGGAATGTTCCCAAGAAGCTGAGAGTTAGGGAGAGTTATGCTAATAACTCTCAACACTTCTTGAAATCCAAAGGGGTTTATTACTTCACTACATGCTACTCCACTCCATAAACATGGGGTTGCATCGTTGTAGTTCCAATTATCAAGAACTGATAAAGGGTCACTCAGAATGGAGTATTTGAAGGAGAGGAGAAGAGTCCCATCAAGATTCAGCCCATGTGAAGGAAGAGAGAGAAGGAGAAAGAAAGAGAAGAAGGTGTGAAGATGGAGATTGTTGGAGCTCATTTTTTCAAGGAAGGAAAGGCACGGAGATGCATTGTGGGGAGGTGGTATTTCATGAGAGAGAATGGGGAGGAGAGAGAGAGAGGGTGACTGACTATTGAGATGTTTGTTTTGGTGAACAAGAAAATTTGGGAGAGTGGAGGAGAGTTGAGTGGTTAGTGGTGGTTTTTGAGTATTTATGTGTGGTGGGGTGAGGATAATTTGAAAGTGAGTTTTCTTTGGAGTTTGTTTTTATTTTGTATTCTTTGCTGTCAATACTCTGTTGAGTTTTTGTTTGAAAATTTGATTATTTGCATTAGTTTAGATGGAAAAGGCAGGAAAGTGGAATCTTTGTAGTATTTTGTGTTCCTGCTATAAGACATTCACTGTGAGTTGGACCCCAGCAGTTGTATATGTGTAGTGGCTCAGGTCCACCCTCTTTGACTTTTTCCCCTCTTTCTTCTTTTTCCTTACTTTAGAGTTTAGATAAATAAATAATTAGTATTTATGTTGCATGAACACGAGATACGTGATATGAAATATGATAGGATATGATATTTTTTTAAAATTTAGGGTACGAAACAGCGAATGGACACAGCATTTGAAATATAAAAATAAATTAATTTTGTGTTTTTTATTAACGCATACTTAAACATATGAAACACATAAATTATAGTATCGTCTTATCGAAGTATACGATACGTATATAACACTCTACATTGAAGTTTTCTAAAATTCTCCGTTCAACTGAGCTAGTGATCTCATGTTATTAGTAGTAAATTGTAGTTGGAGGTTCTCAAACAGTTTATGTTAAATTTAATTAACGGATCCTTAATGTTTTTCTTGCCTTCAATGAATTTGGTTCTTATTACATGTTTAGAATGCCCTTTCAGTTTTTATTTATCAAAAAAATGTTGATTAATGTTTGACTACCAGATTCATAGAATGAATTAATGAAAAATGTTTGCAAATGCTTGTTATCTACTTTTGCTAAAAATTGAAGTTATGCCTGGAATTATGTGTTATAATGACCATAAACATTTCCATTAATGCTATGACTGTTTAACTTATAAAAAGTAATAGTATTAGATAAATTAAGTTTTACAAATATTAATAAAAATTATATGGTTGGTTAAAAAATAGATAATTATTTTTAAAACATAATTCGAAAACACCTCGAATTAAAAAATATTTGGTTGACGACTATACGTTAAAATAATTATATTCCTCCACACCGTTCGAAACTAATTAAAAAAAATTAATATATAAAGAAGAAGAGAGCAGAAACGTTTGGGCCTCTACCAACTCTCAACGTGTATTATTTGTCAGTATTATGGAGTCACCTCTTTACTATTGAAATTGGCCAGAAAATCATGGATATGTGGAGAGAGAATTTTGTCCGTGGTCTTGGTGAATGCGGTTGTTCCTTTCCTACACTTTACAATACACAAAAGAGGCCAATTTAATTTTCATTAGTGTGTTGGTTAGGATGAATTTAGGCCATATTTTCATTTCAAATTTCAAATAATCATCGATAAATGGAAGTTTTTGGTGTACATACAATGGACTCATTACAACAATCTCAAATGGCCACCGAACTCAACAATGAAATGAAACAAATGTAAAAACAATCGATTGTCCAAAAAAATCTATCATGAACTACGATATAGTATAAGGTAAGTGTGAATCCTATGAAGCACGGAAAAATAATATTATAATCATATATCGAAAATAAAATATTTTTTTATAGTATGTTCTAGATAGTGGTCTAGGAAAAATGTGGGCATGGGCCCTACTGCCAAAGGTAAAACCTTTAAGTGTGTCCCATTTTTAACAAGTTTTCATGTGATCTTGCGGTATAAATTCTTATATTATTTAAATTTTTCTAACATCCTGACATCAAGGATACAAAAAAAAGTAAATGTTAATATTTTGTTTAATTAGTTATGTTTATAACTAAGGCAAATTGACACATATGGTCCAAAAATATTTTAGTTTGAATGAATTAGTCCTTAATTTTTTTTAGTTAATTGATCCCCAAACTATGATAGTTTGGATGAATTGATCATTAGTCAATTGTTAGTCATTAAGACATTTATGAAATAAAAGTTTGAGGGACCAATTTATCAAATTTTTAAATTAAATTTTAACTTTTTTTTTCAAATATTTTTTTTAATCATAATTTTTTTCAAACAAACAAATTTAATTATTTATTTTTTCAAATAAAATCTTTGGTAGCGAAAAAATTTAATTAAATCTAAAATAACTAATAATAGTTTTAGGGACCCGTTTATCCAATTTTTAAATTAATTTAATTTTCAAATAAAATTTTTGGTATGAAAAAATTAATTAAAAAAAATAATAATAACTAAATCCCCTTTTCGCCGCCATATCAAAGCCACGCCCGCCACCGCAACAACAAACTTCGCAACTTCGCCTCCCTTGCTTACACTACCCTCTCTCAGTCATCTGCCTACGTCATCCTCTATATATTGTGGTTACCTCTCCCACCTATAAGTTGTCCAACCGCTCCACTCCAACGACATCTCCGACCTCGAAGAATACAACACTTTCCCAACCATTGTATCAAACCACTACCATTCTCCACCGTGAGACGCATAAAATTATTAGTTAATTTTTTATTTTAATTAATTTTTTTAAGTAAAAAAGAATTATTTGAAAAAAGTTAATTTAACAAAATTATTTGAAAAAAATAATTTAAAAATTGGATGAATTAGTAATTAAAATTATTATTAATTAATTTAGATTTAGTTAATTTTTTTAATTACTTTTTCATAACCAAAAATTTTATTTAAAAAAAAGTATTTAACTATTTGAAAAATATTATGATTTAAAAATTAATTGAAAAAAGATAGTTAAAGTTTAATTTAAAAATTGGAGGAATTGGTCCATGAAACTTGTATTCTGAAAATGCATGTCTCTATAACTAACAGTTAACTAATATTTTAGAGAATATCAATTCATCCAAACTATCATAATTTGGGGGTCAATTAACTAAAGAAAAGATTAATGACTATTCACCAAACATCCAAACTACCATACTTTTCGATAACCAATTTGCCTATAATTAATTACCCCATACTTTGTAAGCCCAAAAACGAGAATAGGCCCAACTCAATTTCTTCCCCTATTAATTTTCCTACACCCTAAGGCCCACTATTCCCAACTCTCTCTCTCTCTCTCCACTCGAGAAACAGAGCTTCAGTTATCCTCTTCATTTTGTTATTTCTTTTCCTTCCTCACGCCATCCTCGGAACCACTCGTTACTACCGCCGTTTGACGTCTTATTTATCGCGTCACCGACGTCCGGCCTCTCTGACTTCCGCTGGTAGCTCGACGGAGTAGCCGTGAGGAGCGAAACGGCAGTTGCTGCCGCCGTCTTCCGCCGCCACGGACCCCAAGTAGCCGCTGGAGGACGCTACGCCTCCAAACCTAGTTCTGCCATTGTGTACATTTATATACATGATGCTACAATCGAATTGGTTAGTTGTCGCCTCTCATTTCCTAAACCCTTCATAAACCCTGCGGCCACGAGTCAAAATGCAGCGCTTTATTTTGGTAAATCAATCTGATTTTCCTTGCCTTATAATCGACCTGGGTTTTCGGATTTGTATATAGACGGGTTGAGTTTAAGAAAACTGCACATCACCTGTTTGATGAATTGCCTAAGTTAGTGCGTTTTTTCTAAATAAAAGCTCATGCCCCCAATTGCTAAAATTGCTTATTATCTTGTGAAAGCTTTACTTATTCCACAAGGAAAGACTGTTCTTTTTCGATCATGACTGTAATTTATCCTCAATAAGTGGACTCATAACCACAGTTCTACTTGTTTTGCAGCAGTTGGTGACTGTGGAGAGACCTCCCCTACTTGTTCAGATGGTGGTTCACGTTTGAGTAAGGTCTTTAGCACCCTTGCTGTGGTGTTTATACTTATCTAAGGTTTACTAAATTAGCTAATTGTTTTATTCGAATTAGAAACATACTAATCATGAAAGGGATATTCATTGTCCACTACTCGAATTTAGTAAGCTTTTTACTTTAAACCATCTATGGTCTATCAGTTTTGACGATGCATTGATTGCTAGTTGTTCACTCGTAATGCTGAATATTGATGTCGTAAAACATATCTTGTGCAGTGAAGAACTTGAGAAAATCTATTTCTTGTGTTGGATATTCTGAATTTAAAAAGCATATCAACAGCTTTGAGAAGGTGACAATTTCTCCATTCTCCGAAAACAGGAGGTACAGTAGTAGCCGCAGGCCTGAATCTTTTTACAGCGAAACTTATGATGTTCTTCAAGACAAAAAGCTTCAGCACTGGTTCAAGAACTGGCAACACTTAAGGAAGGATAAACTAACAGCAAGTACTTTTGCTTTGGCAATTGGTTTCTGGCCTGGCGGGCGGGCTAAATTATGGAAAGAGAAGATAGGAGCAATTAAGCCATTCCCTGGTAATGTAGCTACTTGTTGGAGCAACATTAAAGAAGAGGAGGCTCTTGAGAAATATAAACTGATAACTGGAAATTCAGTTTCGTATCCCGAATTCCAGGTGCACGGGAAGGAGAACCGCAAAGATGATTGGCTTGGTGCTTCCCCTGATGGAGCTATAGACAGCTATATCTACGGCTTGGCCAGCCGTGGAGTTCTTGAAATAAAATGCCCCTATTTTGGTGGCGATAGGAACAAAGCGTTTCCATGGAAACGAGTCCCACTTCATTATATCCCCCAAGCTCAAGGTTTAATGGAAATACTTGATAGAGATTGGATGGACATGTATTGCTGGACTATTCATGGGAGTAGTTTGTTTAGGATATACCGGAATGTGGAGTACTGGAATACATTGAAGATAGCTTTGTCTGATTTCTGGTGGAAGCATGTCCAACCAGCAAAAGAGATTTGCAGAAACAGAGTGATCACCAATCCAGTCATTGAATTAAGAGCGTTGATACCGTCCCCTAAGCATGAATTGCATCAATGCTTAGTCTATGAGAGCAAACTTATTGTTGACAGCTCGAAACTATTGATTCGAGAAATTGATGGAAGATTGCAGGATTATTGATGCTTGTAAGCAAGGCACAGATTGTTGCTCATATATCCAAAAAAAAAAAGTCTTGATCAGAGCTGCAGACTGTCTCAAGTTCCATTTGGAGAAAACAAAGTAAGATTGATATCCCTTAATGTTCCAAACTATATACTGTTTATGATTTCACAATTGATTTATTTGTCTTCCATGTTAGTCTGTGATCTTTGCAGCTTCCCAAATGATATCTGGTTAGTAATTTCTTTCTGCAGACTGGTATGAAGGTGGGAATCTTACAGAAGATTCAGATTTTGCCCATATTGGAAGTAAAATAGTAAATGAGAAATGGGGGAGGGAATCTTATAGCAGAATCAGATTTGGCCGTGTGTGAAGCAAATGAGAAATGGAGTGAGATTCTTACAGAAGATTCAGCTTTTGCCCATATGTGAAGCAAATGAGAAATGGAGTGGGAATCTTAAAGCAGATGGGATTCTTATTGCAGATTCAGATGACATGCAATTGTAACCTTTATTACCAATCACAATCACAATCTAAAATTATTTTTCAATCTTGAATGATGGAATGCTTTGTAATTCCAATTTTGGATCTCACAAAGAATGTAATCTCCTTTAAGTTTATGGTGGAAACCATTACTTTTTAGAGGAAAAACACCTTTAATATATGTTATAGGTGTAAATATATACTCCTTCTGTGTCATTGTTTATGTGTATTAGGATTGGGTAAAGTTACGATGTAAAAGCATAAAGTGGTGGAGTTTATTTGTTGATGCAAAAGTATAAAGTAGTGGAGTCTGTTTGTTTAAAATAATTATGATTCACACATTTATTTTATTATTTCATACAAGACACAACGGAAGTACAAATTTTTAATTATGTGGTTCAAATATACCCTTGATCTGATATTATTTTAGTATAATCAATTTTATTACTAGTTTAGTATTGGAGTACTCAAAACACACATTAGGAATGTTTTTAAAATTTTATGTAGTGGATAAAAAAAATTGAAGAGATTATGACATTTATTTTTAAAATAAAAGCCTGACTTCGCTTCTGGAAACAGTTTAGTACCTGAAAAACTATGCAAGCTCTTCTGCTGCCGGCAGCTCGCTCTCCGCCGTTCGCGGTGGTGAATGCCCAGCCCATATCGTGTATTGTCAGACGTTCGTTTCTCCGATTTAACACCTATGTTTCTCCTCATTCATCTCTTTCTTCATCGAAATTTCTCCAAAGTTTATCCTCACCTTTCATAAATCTCAATAATGAGAGCACTCGCAGTGTAAAAACCCTAGCTTCCACTCCCATTACTGCTGCTTATACTTCTCCAACAGATGAATCTGAAAAGGCCAAACTTGCTCAGGTCTCTCTCTCTCTCATTTGTTTGTGTATTGCCAGGATAGAATCTTTATGTGGATGAGATTTCTGAGTTGAGAATCTACTGTTTCGAGTGATATAATCCGAATATAGGGTTAGGTTGTTTTCTCTCAGAAGCATCTAGTAATTATTGCTATTTTAACAATTCAATTCAGAATTCCATGACGGTTTATTTTTATCTGTCTCAATTTGATAATTTCTAGAACAATGGCAAGTTTCTCCCGTTTAATGATGATATATCTATACTTGTCTTTGGTAAAGAAAATTAGCAATTCCATGGAATGTAGAAGCTAGGTCTAGGTAATGCAGATGCAGAATTCTTTCTAAGTTTTGGTAGTGCTATTTAATTGTGCTGAAATTGGAGTTGAGGGTTTCCTTTTGAATGGTAATCTGAGCCACACTCTTCAGGGGTGTTAATAGGTTGAAACTCTGCACCTTTGAAATGCCCTTCTGAGATTCTTTTCTGGAATGCTTGCCTAGGTTGCAAAGAGACTAGAGAAAACATCAAGATACTTCAAGAGACTGGGAAGTTTTGGATTTTGGGCACAGCTTGTTTGCACAATTGTACCTGCTGCAATCCTTTCATTTTCGGTGGTTATTACTGGGAAAATCACATCACCTGCTACCTTTTATGCCACTGCTGGTGGCATTGCAGCTGCTTTCATTTCTGTGTTTTGGTCATTCGGATATATCCGATTATCTGATAGACTTCGGAAGACGGCCAGTGATCCTTCTAAGGTAATGATTGCAAATTTCAGTATAAACAGCACTATGATACCAATTTATTTCCTTTAACTGTCTAAAATGACAAATTTCTTTCAATATATTGGTGTCAGCATTAAGCCTTTATGTATTCATAGTATTGCTTAATTGCTTTTGAATATAGTGATAATTTGGAAACGATGATGTAGCCATCAGTATCTTAATTTGTTTTTTGGAAGATGTGGTATATGATGAACAGGTGAAATACAATGAAACCAACTTTCTAGTGTTTGTTTCTTAAACAAATCTTAACTGAAAAATCACTTTGGCTGAAAGGATGGAGGTTGGGGAACAACTGAATAGTCTGCTTACTTGAGAACCAAATGCTCAGTTATTGCTGAAGCTGTTGACATAAACAAATAGGTACTTTGTAGGGTATAGGCCCATGATAGAATAGGAAAAAGACTAAGAGAACATATCTGTATTACACAGTATAACTCACGAGAATCTCCAGAGAACATATCTGTATTACAAGGTGATAACTTTTCTATCAAGTGGTGGGTGCTTGAGAGTTTTTTTTTTCTCTTGGTTGAGTTATTGCACCATATAATACAGAGTGTTGATTAAGACAGAGTTAAGAAATCTGGTTTGTTTTGGGATTCTTTTAACTGTAATTTCTTTTTCTTCGGGTTAATACTTTGGCATTCTGTTAATAGAATGTTTTTGTTGCTACCTAAAATCTCAATTACTAACATGTACTAGCTCACTTTACTCCTGCCGCATTGATGTAACAGTTGTGCAGTACTAGGACTAGTTGCAAATCTCATCCAATTTGTTCAATCCAATAACGATAAATGGAATGCTACTTATTTTCTGTTAAGATGACTCAATACAAGTCACTTGCTTTCAGGCACCTCCTCGTGCTGATGTTGTAAAAAGCCTGAAAAACGGTATAGGTATAAACATCTTGGGAATCGGTGCTGCTATATTAGGAATGCAAGCGACGGTAGGTGTGCTGGTGGCTAAAGCTCTCACTACTTCAGCCACTCCTTATTATCAGGGTATCTCCCCTGGCACTAGTCCAGTTCTTGCTCTGGATGTCTTCTTGGTGCAGGTATCATTCATAAATCATAACTACTCCAAATTCACTACATATTTGCCCTTCGCATCACTTGATATGAGTATATTGGTAATCTTTTTTTATATTTTGATAGTTTTACTAATTATGGTGGGATCTTCTCTCTCTGTTTGGCAAATAAAGATGTGCTCAACGCAGTTGAATAATCGACTGCCGCTTTTTTTGTAGGCCTCTGCAAACACCATACTCTCACATTTTCTTGGGCTAGTATGCTCCTTGGAGCTATTGCGCTCAGTCACCTTACCATCTTCAGAAAGTGTCCTTATCCCGAAAATCGCATAATTTGGAAGAACTATTTGGTGAAAGCACTTGCAAATGGGGTTACCACAATCAATTGGATGTTTGAAAGAATTGTATTTGTGGATGCTGTTTGAATGCAACTATTTTGTCTTGCTAGTTTCAAACAAACATTACTTGTAGCCAGCAGTTGACAAATGAAGTATTTAGTTTCTTTCCTGTAATGAAATCTTGGGTTGTAGTTATTCCATAGCCAGCACAGTTATAGCACAAGATTAATACCTCCAACCAGCAAAATTCAAGTATAATTGAAACCTATAAATCACACCCCAAACTTAAATAGTAATAGTAGCATTCCTCAAGTAGAAACAAGTGTTGGGTCTCTGCAAATCATACAAGTTATAACCTAAAGCTAGATTGATTGAAGCAGAAAAGGGATTGTAAAAAGCCTCCAGTGTAGTCAAATTGGGAATCACAAGCAAAACCTCAACCTCCTGCTTTAGTAAAAGAAGTCTGTTTTCGCAGTTCCTCATCAGCATTCCTAAAGAACTGATCCCACCCACTCCCGTCACTAGTATCCAAATAGTCATAAGGAACTGCAGTTTTCAAACCGGGACGAATACCACCGCGGCTTTCCACCATCCTGAACTCTAACTCATCGCTCTCCTCCCTCACCTTCTCCTCCAACTCATCCCAAGTGAAAAGCAAAGCAAGAGTAGACCCGCCCCACGGGTTGAAATCCAAGAGCTTAACCCGCCTATCTTTTGCAACATAAACATCAAACGTATAGCTCCCACAATCAAACCCATCCTTTATCTTCTCCGCAAAGAGTTCTTCGATCATTACTCTCAAATCACTTCTCATTTCGAGAAGAGGAGGGTAGAAGTTAGTCACCTCCCGTTGGCAAATACCCACAAGGACCTTATGATGCACAAAGCAACGAAACTCCATCTCCGGGTGTAAAGAGTACCATTTACGGAGTGCAAGGAAGAATCTTGACGGCCTTGAAGCAGTCTTGTCGGTACAAGAATCATATGCATTGCAAAGATCATGGACGATAGAGTCAGAGGATCGTAGTAGCAGAGCAATCTCGGAGAAATTTTTGCATCGGAGATTCCCGGTTGAGCTGATCCATGCAGAGTCTTTAGGAGCACTCCAGTTAAGCTTAGGAAAGACTGCACCACCTAGAGATTCAATTGCTTCTTTAATCTCCATTTCCAGTTCGGGGAACGAGGGGGCCGGATTGGGTACCTCGGCTTCATCTCCAGATCCTTCTGATACGACAAAATCTTCTTCCTCTTCAGGTTTATGGATTCTATTTGGCAGGGCATCATCATTTGCAATTGAAAGAGGGAGCAGGAACGGACCGGAATCATCAAGAAGATATTGGATGAAGGACTCAGGAAGCTCATGAATTGATGTTTTTATGGATATGGATTTGAATTTTGGGAACCATTCCTGAATCTGGCACCTATTTATATCTTCTTCCTTCATGTTCAAACTCGAAAACAAGAAGATCCGCACTCCAAGGCTGTTTAGTTAGGCATATAGCATTTTAGAAATGCACTTCAACTCAAGAGGCAACAATAATTTGTAAAAGAAAGTGAAACAGCAAATAAACCAGATAATAAAAACAAGACAATCGGCGATATCAGAAAAACCTTACTGCTATCTAGAAAATCAAACCTCCAAAACCTTCGGATTGAGTAATGACAGATAAAATACTAAATATTAGAAGCTACACAAAAATTGGGGAATCCCCTATTTTTTTTACTGTTTCTTCACCAATGCTGCTCAAAACCTCCCATATTATATGGGAGGCCATATTTTTCCCATACATTTGGGGAGGATTTATCTCTCCCCAATCCTTTTTTTAAAAAAAAATTAATGTGAAAAAAGTTACAAAATTGGCACAATTCAGTTTTTTGTTACAAAACTGTGAAATCAAAACACAAAATCAAGAGCTTGGTAAAACATGAAATCGAGATCTACACACCAAATACAAAATTGATCCCATGAAAATACTTACCCCCACCGGAGATTCCAGCGATCTTCACCGGAATTGAAGAACCGCGATTGTTCCGTGGCCCCAATCTCGCGGCTTGGGGTTGGCGAATCAGCTTTTCTGTCTCGTGTTTTCGTCTCGCTGCAGTAGTCTCAACTTCGATCGGTATTGCTTGGGTTTGTGTGTGTGTTGGAGTGTTTGAGTGTAGAGGTTGCTATGATGTATATGATTAAGAGCTTGATGAGAGACGAGCGAGAGAGGGCGAGCTTGATGAGAGACGAGCGAGAGGGGTGAGACGGCGTATGTAGGTTTAGGATTAATAATGGTTTTTAATTTAGAATAAATTAATTATTAATTAATTTTGTTTAGAATAAATCTAGATAATTAATATAACATTAATTAAAATTACTTAATATTAATAAAAGAAAGATACATGAGTCGACATTAATTGAAATTACATAGCATGTTGAATATTGAAATTACATCTAATAATTATTTAATAATCAGGAATATCATCTCTGAAGTCTCCAATGCCCGAGAATAAATTCTAAAACAAACTTGGACCGTCGTCTTTTGGTGGGGTGTCATTCCCCGCTTTAAATAATTCACGTTTGACGATTGTGGATTAAACCACAATCCATGTGCTATACTTTACGAGAAGCAGGGACGTACACCCCCACCAAAAGATGACGGTCCAAGTTTGTTTTGGAATTTATTCTTGGGCATTGGATGCTCCGGAGATGATATTCCTAATTATTAGATGTAATTTGGATGTATAAACCTTTTTAGAAATCATTCCCCGCTTTAAATAATTCACGTTTGATGATTGTGGATTAAACCACAATCCATGTGCTTTTAGTGATTGAAACGAAATCAGTCCCTACATTCGGGATGTATAAACCTTGTTAGCACATGGATTGTCTTGGATTTAATGCACATGATTTAATGCACAAGGATTGAAACGAGGCTACGACAAAATAATTCACGTTTGATGATTGTGGATTAAACCACAAACGTGAATTGCTTCGGTCCAAGATTTAATGCACATGGATTGTGATTTAATTGATTAAAATCAAAGGTCAAGATCTATTTTTGCTTTTTGAATTGAAATAGAAGGACAAGATTTAATGCACATGAATTGTGCTTTTAGTGATTAAAACAAAAGGTCAAGATCTCTTTTTGCCTTTTGAATTGAAATAGAGGGACAAGATTTAATGCACATGGATTGTGGTTTAATTGATTGAAACCAAAGACCAAGATCTCTTTTTGCTTTTTGAATTGAAATAGAAGGACAATATTTAATGCACATGAATTGTACTTTTAGTGATTGAAACCACTATATATTAAAGCTCTTTAACTAATCTTTTATCACATTATTTTTTCATCACAATATTTCATCTTAGATGAAGATCAAATTCTTTCACAAACATTTCAAAATTATAAGCTTTTATTACCTAACTTAATTATATAATTAAATTACAATTAAAAATATTATATCATTAAGTTATAATTAAAGATATTATATAATTGTATTTTAATTTGATTAATAAGAGTATAAAAAGAGAATATTATGGAATATTCATTTTTACGGGAAAATATAGGGAATAGCGTTGGAGTTGGAGACGAAACACTGTTTTTGCACTAAAATTGGGATACGAGAAGGGAAAATATAGGGAATAGCGTTGGAGTTGGAGAGACGAAATACTGTTTCTGCACTAAAATTGGGATATGAGAACCTTAATATAGGGGAAAGCATTGGAGATGCTCTCAAACTCCGTGCGAAGTATGGATTTGCTTATTTTGCTAAAAATTATGAAAGCAGATCATGTGATTTCATTATCCAGATGCACAATTTAACCAAAAAGATTCAACCCTAAATTTTGTATCCAAGAACGAGAAGGAGATATAAGAAAACATAAAAA
Source organism: Lavandula angustifolia (assembly GCA_028984105.1). Taxonomy (NCBI): domain Eukaryota; kingdom Viridiplantae; phylum Streptophyta; class Magnoliopsida; order Lamiales; family Lamiaceae; genus Lavandula; species Lavandula angustifolia. Next base: position 15,553,073 of record CM054826.1, on the reverse strand, counting down.
AATTTATAACAGAAAACCCTAAATTTTGTATCCAAAGGAGATATAATTCACCAAGGTCAATGACAGTGGAGAAGGAATGAAACTCCTAGGCGGCAGCGAAGCGCAAAGAAGCCGCGTTTGATGAACCTGTGCTTAACTTTTTTTTATTCCAAGAATTGTAATGTGGGGAACCGGTGGTATGTATAATATTTTGGAATAGGAGGCGCACAAATTGTATTTGTCTTGTTTAATCTAGTGTAATTTAAAATTTCATGAATATTTTGTTATTTCACTTCTTTAGAATAATTGCCTCGTTTCCACTTTTATGAAATGATATCAGTCAACTTTACAACTCTTAAACTGATAAGTCTTTGATACACCATGTGACAAAAGTATAAATAACTAGTCTTTCATATACTATGTGATAAAAGCAAGCTTGATGTCAATGCAGTGATAAAAGAATCCAAAGTTTGGATTTATGTATTTTGAATTTCTAATCTTCATGTACTATGCAATTTTAGTATTTTCGATTTACGTAATTTAATCTTCGTGTAATCTTCATTTGTTATTAAGTAAAATATCAACTTTTTAATTATGTGATAATTCTTTTTTAATTAGTCATAAATTTTAAGCAAAATAATTTTATAGTAGTTTTTTAAATTTTAATAAAATATGTTATATGTAATGAATATTTTGTTAAGAATAATACTATGTAGAGAAAATATAAGGAATGAGAATATAATTAAATAAGTTATGGGTAGTGGTGTGTGATGTAAGGCAAAAACTTGTGTGCATCATGTTGCACATGCAACAGACGCGTGCATAGTCTATAAATATAAAGTCTATTTATAAAATTATTGTAATGGTCCAACGATCAAGTAGATTGCTTGTCCATTCAAGTGGTCTCGGGTTCGAGACCTCTTGACTTTATTTTTGGTTTTATTTTTATTTTATTTATTTTATTGTTTTATTTTTTGTTTTTCTTATTATTTTATTTTTCATTTTTTTCATTTTTTTCGTTTTTTTTTCTTCATTTTTTTCCCTTATTATTTCTTATTGTATTAATTTTCGTTTTTTACTTTTTTTTTCTCTCTTTTTCTTTAATTTTTTTCTCCCATATTATATTAAGCCATAATTCACAGTAGAGAGCAGTGTGTCAATTGTCTCTGTTGTGCGTGTCAATTATAACAAAAGAACGTGTCAATGATAAACAATGTTCGTTTAAGCTATAATTCACGGTAGAGAGCAGAGTGTCAATTGTCTCTCTTGTGCGTGTTAATCATGACAAAATAATGTGTTAATGATGAGCAGAGTGTCTGTTTAAACCGTAATTTATAGTAGAGAGCAGAGTGTCAATTGTGTGTGTTATTCTTGTCAATCATGACAAAAGAACGTGTCAATGATGACCGGAGTGTCTTTTTAAGCCATAATTCACAGTAGAGAGCAGAGTGTCAATTGTCTCTACTGTGCGTGTCAATCATGATAAAAGAATATGTCAATGATGAGCAGAGTGTCTGTTTAAGACATAATTCACAATAGAGAGCAGAGTGTCAATTGTCTCTACTGTGCGTGTCAATCACGATAAAAGAACGTGTCAATGATGAGCAGAGTGTCTGTTTAAGCCGTAATTCACAGTGAGCAGAGTGTCAATTATCTCTATTCAAAATGTCTTGCAATAAATAAATGTGTCATTTATTTACAAAAAAATGTCATTTATAGCACAATGTTCATAGCAGAAACATATTTTCCTTCGAAGAAATCTCCATTCTTAAAAATCTTAACAAACTCATAAGCGAAGCAACAAATATACATTTCTAGATGAAAATGTACACAAATTAACATTCAGAAACCATATGGAGCACCAAGATTGCTCAATAATCAAACCAAAAGCAAATCCTGTTTCAATTCATCAAAAGAATTCTCAACTGAACCAAATCTCGTTTCTTGATTGGTTCAAGAGAGGCTATTAAGATGATACACATTCATATTAGTAGCTCTGATGTCTACACATGTGATTTGGCTCCTGTCCGTTCCGAATATGCTATTTTTTGATTGCTAGGGTTAGGTTATTGGCTAACCTTGAGCGAATTTAGAGTAAGGATCTCAAACTTAATCATGTGATGAATTAATAGAATAAGTCTGAGGGATGATTAAGGGAAAAAGTTGGTTTGATTCTATAAAAGGTGGTGTGCATTTGTGAGAAAGAGGAGTGGTGGTCCAAGAAAGTAGAAATAAAGGGAGGGGTGATGCCCATCTTTGCATGGTCCATCAACAGCACGATTAAGTGCACCGAACATCATCTTATCCTCCCAAATCTTCCAAATTAAAACATGAAAACCAGTCTTTTTAATATTCCTGTATGGCTATGTGGAGTGTTCAAATTGCGGGATATAGTGCAGAGCAACTAAGAACATACAAATTAAGAAAGTAACAAGTAGAAAGGCAGTCAACATCAGTCAATTGGCAATTTGAGTAAGAAATTGTGAGTGCCTAAATTCCTATAGTAAGCTGAAAAGCGAGCACATCTAAAACTGAACCAAAAGAAGAAAAAAAATCGAACCAAAAACAAGTCATGTTGTCTGAATACTTTGCGGAAGACGAGGTCGGTTTTCGGCGAGTCCTCATCGGAGAGAGCGGGGCGGAGGCGGAGAGATCGGAGGCGGAGTGACGGCGGCGGAGACGGGGAGGACTATGGAGAGAGAGAGAGGGGGGAGTGAGAAAGAGAGAGAGAGAGAGAGAGAGAGAGAGAGGAGTGGAGAGAGAGAGAGAGAGAGAAAGAGAGAGAGAGATAGAGAGAGAGAAGAGAGAGAAATGGGGTATCGGGGAGGGGAGGAGACGGGATGGAGATGGAATGTTTAATTTTTTTTTTAAAATAAAGTAGAAAACCGGGTCAAACTCGGTCAAACCGGGTCAAAATTGAAAATTAGATCATGTTGCATGTGCAACATGATGCACACTAGTCCTTCTCGTGATGTAATTAGAGTGGGAAATTAATATTTTATTTAGAAAGTTAGGTTGAACTGTGTTTAAAATGAAGATAATCTGTCCAAATTCATGTTTTTAATAACAATTCAAATTTTAAATTAGTAGTGAATTCGAACAGAGGTAATACTTAATTAAAAGACGTTTAATTCAACCGTTAAGAGATGCCGCCAAGGTACGCCAAGTTCAGATTATGTAGTCATCATCTTCCATATGTGACTATGCAAGTATTTATACACAAGGAAATAATTGAAGGATGAACAAAAATAAAGACGAATAGCAAGGAAAAATCATACTGAATTTGCCAATCAATACAACTTTTTATGGTGAATAAAAGCCACATTCTTATTCTCTCGACTCAATAAGGAAAGGGGTGATTTCTAACAAGGTTTATACATCCGGAATGTAGTACGAAAGTCCAAAGGTAAGGCAGGCAGAATCTGCAATCCGTTCCACCTACTTGTTTCCTATTCGTTGTGCTGATCACAAATATTACAGTAAATCTACCGGGACTTGTTCTGCTCGGTTCATGTCGATGCAATCTTGCTAGCTATATTCTGTATGCTGCATTCATCCACTCATCTATCAATGCTTGGTTCTTGTCATACAACACAGGCACCGAGAAACAAAGAAGCACACCTGTTTCAGAGCTAACATCTATCATCAATTGAACAAGAAAAAGGCAACAACAACATTGCAGAGAACTGACTGACCCATGTAAAACAGTGTAAGAAAGTTGAAGGAAATCAACCACAACGCTATACTAACCTTTACAAAAACATATCACCAATCATTAATCCCTCACTTACTCATATGCATAATCAATTTTCACTACTACTATCACACCTGCAAAAATAGTCTCAAGTCTCCACCAATTGCAATGTCGACAATGCACAGCCGCGTCTCATCAGCAGCCTTCACAACTTCTTCTTCCGAAACCTCAAGATAGGGTAGAGGTGGCAGAGCTCTAAAACCACAATGTGATCCATTCATTGGCATTTCATAGAATCAAAATACCAAGCACAATTATACATTTGTAAAACAGATAATCTCCGATTATCCCATTCAGACTGAAAATGCCAAAATTAGCCTTAACACTATCAACATTTATCAATTCAAACAGGATAAAATTAGCCTTAAAACAGTGTAAGAAAGTTGAAGGAAATCAACCACAACGCTATACTAACCTTTACAAAAACATATCACCAATCATTAATCCCTCACTTACTCATATGCATAATCAATTTTCACTACTACTATCACACCTGCAAAAATAGTCTCAAGTCTCCACCAATTGCAATGTCGACAATGCACAGCCGCGTCTCATCAGCAGCCTTCACAACTTCTTCTTCCGAAACCTCAAGATAGGGTAGAGGTGGCAGAGCTCTAAAACCACAATGTGATCCATTCATTGGCATTTCATAGAATCAAAATACCAAGCACAATTATACATTTGTAAAACAGATAATCTCCGATTATCCCATTCAGACTGAAAATGCCAAAATTAGCCTTAACACTATCAACATTTATCAATTCAAACAGGATAAAATAAGTCACTGATTAAGCTTATAATCTCATGAATCTGTAATTATTTTACCTATTGAGAAGTGCAGCAGATTTTGCCCAGAAAAACAAGATTACGACGAGTAAGAATATAAGATTGGATATGAATGACATGAAATTGTAACCGGCTTTCTCGAATATAATCCACATAAGCATCGAAGAAACAAGAACAAGAACACTCTGATGCCGTTTCTTCCACAACAAAATGTCAGCAACTGCATCGCGAAAAAGAAAAATAAAATAAAATCACTATTCAAAACGTTGATCGCACAAGATCAACGTAACAGTCAATAGCCGGATCGAAACTTTCGAAGCTCCAGAAATTGTTGAACGCATAATTATTATCAATATAATATAAATGATTACCTGCACCACCGCCGAGCGCAAGGCAAAGTTCTCCCATGGACGATTAGGGTTTCTGATGAATGTCGAAGAGAGAGAGAGAGAATGGATGGAGAAACTGAGGGAGAGAATTCGTGATTTTACGTCGGAGTATAGAAAGTAAGGTGGTGGGATTATATTATATACAATTAAAATAAATAATGAAGTATCGTAAAAACAAACGTTCCAAATAGAATAATCAAATTTAAGATTTATATATAAGAAATATACAACCCTATAGACATTGAATAAAATTACAAATTTAAGATTTATATATAAGAAATATACAACCCTATAGACATTGAATAAAATTACAAATCAAACTCGACATATGTAAATACTACTCTATGCATGAGCATAAAATTTACTAAAAATATAAAAAGTTAAAATTGATGTTTCTGAAGTTGAAAATGAAACCATAAAAATATAATCCTTGTTCTACAATTCATTTGAACTAAACTGATTAAACTTAAACTTTTGTCTCTAAGCTTCCTCCTCATTACCTGAGCCTCCATCCTCATCTGAAGATTGTTCCTTCTGACGCTCTTCATTCAGTTTTGCACTTCTTCTCTTTCTTCTTCTGCTTTTTCTTCTGGCGTTTTAAGCGCTTTTTGGCTGTGTGCTCCTCTGCAGCTTTCAATCTTTCTTCCCTTTTCTGGTTGAATTCTGCTATTGCTTTCCTTTTCCTGTAGTCTGTATCCATTCTTGCAAGCCGATCTTGTTCTTTCCTTCTCATTTGACGATACTGTTGCCATTAACACCCAGTAGAGTATTAGTTAAACTTCCATAGAACAGGAAAGAAGCCAACAAAATTATCATGTTAAAGAAAGATAAACTCTTCTTCAAATACTAAGCAACTAAAAAAGGGATATCTCAGAATAGACAAAAGATAGCTTAAACACATGAATTCACCAGATAGATGCATGCTCATCTAGCAATTAGGCTAAGTGGCTCAAAATACATATGACATGCAACTTAAGAAACATTATGATGATTTACGAAAAAAATGTGCAGGGGAAGCAAATGAAACGATTACAATGAAGTCAACATACTCTAGGTAAGTAAATCAAACTACAGATTACTTCAAATGCTTTAACTGAGGAATTCTAATGACCAAATTCATAAGCATTCTCCATTTCCTCACATTAAATTTGCTAGGTGGAAGAGAGCTTTTCTGAACAAACTTTAGAAACATGGATGGATCAATAATGAAGATCTAACTTGCCACCAGAGCTCCATCATTTGGAAGGCATAAACAAATGAAATTAAGAAATACCAATTTGCCTAACACATTATCAAACTTAAAACTTTGATGTCGCTGTGCATCATCATCATTGGCTTGAAAAAGAACAAGGTAATATAGTTAATTATCACAATATTTAGCAATTACAGCTCGGTTCAAAATTCGAACTTCTCTACTACGGATGATAAAACCAAGTTGTCAATATCAATCACCATTCGCACAACACATACTTTTTCATATATTTATTGAAACAAGAAGCAAAAAATACCTGATGGAAATCACCAGATCCGGAGCCGGCAGAACTTCCGGAGGTGTTGTTGACGCGAACGGGAACACAATCAATAATGCGCCGGAGCTTAACTTCAAGGTCCTCATCCTCGGGGTTGGCCGCAGGTGGCGTGTACTCTACCAGAGCGGATGAAGTAGAAGACGGTGGACGTGGCGGCAGAATGGCAGGTGCTCTGTGTAATAGACTAGGTCTATTATACAACTTTTGCTGATGAATGTTCTGTAACAATCGGTCTGTAAAATAGCTTGTAACAATTGTAGTGTAGTAATGAGAGCAAACACAAAAGAACAAAGATAATTAAGAGAGATTGAGAGAGATATTGAGTTGAGAGATAAGAGAGAGAGATTGAGTTGAGAGGGAGAGAGAGCCGAGAGACTAAGGAAGAAAATATTAATTCATTGCTCGAAAATTAAGAGTGCATAATCGGGTATTTATAACCCAAACAATTACTAAACCCTAATCTAAATATGGTTTAATTTCTAATACGGAAATAAAATCAAAACTTAACTAATTTAAATTAAGGAAATATATATTTTAGATATGCAAAATATATCGTTTAATATCCGGGTCATGACAATACTCCCCCCCTTTTGAGAGTCTTGTCCCCAAGACTCGGATGTTGTCGTCGCCTCCCTTCAATTTCTTGCGAGGTGGGCGAGCCTTGTCAACACGGATAGAGTTCCCACTAAACACGGCCATATTATGAGCCAATGATGCTTGTACTGACCCCTCTGTTTTGAGCACAATATAATTATTGATACTATTTCCATTCTCATTGACAATAGGGACGAATAGAAACCTAACAAACTCAACTTCACCAAACTGATCAAACTCATCAGTTTTCTCATCTTCAGTAGCCGGAGCATCCTCTTCTACGGCAGGGGTTTCCTCCTGTTTGTTGACAGCTGGAGGGACGGTGGCCATGGAGGAAACTAGGGCAGTGGCCGGCGGCGAGGGGATGATCGGAACGGCGCAAGAATGCAATGACGGAATCGGGGCGGAGGCCGTCGGTGGGGCAGAAGCTGCAGCACGGACGGCTGCTGGAGGCGGAACGGTGGCTGCAGTCGGTGGTCTTAAGATCGACGCAGCTGGAGGAGGGATTTCAACAGAGGCGACTGCCGGAGTTGAAATCGGAGCAGCGTTAGGGATTGCGGCGGCTGCAGCGGCGGTTGGCTGTTGGGTTGTTGCGGCCGGCGGCGGAAGCGAAACCGCAGGAGTTGCAGAAGGGACGGCCGGATATCGACTAAGAGAAGCACGGCGAGCTCGATTGAACTCAAATTCGCGAGCATACTCCCGAGCGCAGGAAAGTGGCTCTGATACCATTGTAATAGACTAGGTCTATTATACAACTTTTGCTGATGAATGTTCTGTAACAATCGGTCTGTAAAATAGCTTGTAACAATTGTAGTGTAGTAATGAGAGCAAACACAAAAGAACAAAGATAATTAAGAGAGATTGAGAGAGATATTGAGTTGAGAGATAAGAGAGAGAGATTGAGTTGAGAGGGAGAGAGAGCCGAGAGACTAAGGAAGAAAATATTAATTCATTGCTCGAAAATTAAGAGTGCATAATCGGGTATTTATAATCCAAACAATTACTAAACCCTAATCTAAATATGGTTTAATTTCTAATACGGAAATAAAATCAAAACTTAACTAATTTAAATTAAGGAAATATATATTTTAGATATGCAAAATATATCGTTTAATATCCGGGTCATGACACTCTGTCCGCCACCGCAGCCAACTGCAAATCTCCGGCAGCGACGGAAGGCGGCCTTCCCGACGACATACCTGAAATTCTCTCCAAAAAACCTGAACCTTAGGGTTTTATGTTGGAATTTCTAGCGGTAATTCGACTACAAAGTTTGCCCTTTGAAGATTGATGAAACAGTGGATTGCTACTGGCATCGACCATCTAAAAAGAGAACGTCTACCGACTGGAATCCAATTTAGGTTTTCAAATTGATTTGGGGATTTCAAATTGTGTTTTCATTACTTTGAAAATAGATTTGTATTTATAATAATAATATAAGAGATTAAAATAAAAATAAAAATGGAAATAACCATTTAGATTTATTTTTGACGGTAAAAGAAAAACGAAAAACACACATTATATTATTACGAATAATTATTCTCTTTCCGAAACAAAAAAAACATAAATCGCGTAACCAAAGCGATCTAACTGAGGCTCAGCCATCAAGAGTTGGGTTGGGCTGATCAACAGGTTCTACTTCTGCTTCCTAAGTTTTAGTTTCTGCATTTCTTTTTCGGTTTTATCAAGTACGAAGTGAATGTTAATGTTAGTTCAGATTTCGAGTTTGTGCGTGTTTTACTCAATCCAACTCAAATCCATTGTTGTTGATGAAATTAAACTACAATTTACTAGTTTGGCTTAGAAGCAGCAAAGAAACAGTTATTTATTGATGTATTCTGATTTCATCAGTGGAATTACGAATGATAGGGTTTAGGGTTTGTGAATATATGTCATTATATCGTATTTGGGGGTAAATAAGAACTACAGCGATCCAGTTTCCCTGTGCTGACCCTGTCGATTTGCTACATCTATTAAGGATTCTGGTGTTTTGCTTGTTGAACAGGGTGCGAAATAAGAAGGATATGGCTAGTAAATTGCAAGTTCAAGGAGATGAATCGGTTCTTTTACGCGTCACTCACTCCAATATCAAGAGTTTTGCTTCTGATGTTCGCTTATCTTTACAAGTAAGCACATTGTTTGCACAGATCACTTTTTTATTTTGCTGGTTTTCCCTTTTATCTCTAATTTGCGCTATTCAACAATACGTGCATTGGTTTAATGAATAGCATTGCTCAATGCTAACCTTTTGGAATAGAAAAATGAAAATTCTTTTTTTTGGTTCTTGTTTATATTTCATGGCTGTGAGTACCCTGTATATCCTGATTTTAGATGGAAAATAATCCGAATTGTTTCATAACCTGACTACCAGATACTAAACTATCCAATTTAGCATCCTCCTTGCATTTTGAGGGAGGTCAGATTTGGCATTGACATTTGGAAGCAGTTTCTGATTGCATAACCCACTACTTGCATAACCTTATGCCTCTTGTAGATGGCAGGTGGAGCAATGCACACTTTGTGTACAAAATATTAAGTGAGAACTTTCTTCATCTACATGCCTGAAAATATATGCTTAAGTGCACCAATTTCCTAATCTAAAAGACTAAAACAGATTGGTCGTACCTTGTGGTGTGGATTATGTGCTTGATACATTATTCTTTTTGTCTTGGTTATCAGATGACTGTAGAAACTGTGAAATACAAATTGTGGAGAAAATGTGCCACTTCTGTTGAGTCAATGTGCCTTGAGCTTTATGACGAGACAAGTGCTAAAGTCTCCGATCTGGCTGATAACAGTAGACCTCTTGGTTTCTATTCTCCACAAGACGGGTTAGTTTTTGATTTTGTGTTTAGCGTTCTTCTTTTGTCTATGGTCTCTTCACATTCTTGTGATTTTCTTAGCATTTACAATCAATTTGTTGTTTTTATTTATTACTATCACTAGTTAGTATCATTATTTGGGATTCTTGGTATTTGTATCTAAATTTTCTTTATAAACCTTATTTTGACAGTTCACTTACTTGTAATCACGGTAAAAGATTTATGATATAAGCTAAACGAGATTAAGAAGACTTGAACAATATTTTGTAAATATTCAGATGAAGTTGATTAAATGGTTGACAGCATTTTGCTCCAAAGACATTATAAATCATATTTGGCTACCTAATCAGACATGTGTTATATCTAAGGTTCATAGCTTGAACTCCTTGTTACCAGTGTATGTTTTGTTGTCTTTGTTATTTCTTAATGACTTTAAATTTAGTTTCTTTAGATACTTATGTTTTGGTTGCTATATTCATTCTAATATTGCTTCTTATTTGCTTTCCTTAGTTTCCGGCTTCATATTGTTGATATTGATCCTTCATCAGTGACATCTGGTGGCTGGCTGGAAGATACTTCCCTTGTGGAGAAATTCAAAATTTCTGATGAAGCTTATAACAAACTTGGAGGTATGTTTTAGTTATTGCTTCAGTCTCTCCTCATGTGCAATTTTCTTTGCTCATATATGACTATCATTGTCATGATATTGCGTGTTGTCTTGTGAATGACCGAATTGTTTCCTGGTGATTTATGCCATTAAGAATATAGTGAAGTTGTTAAAGTTACATGGCTTTTTATGTAATCTGAATCTGCCTGTGGAACTACTTTATATTTTGTGAAACACAACTAATTTTCACCCTCAAGTTTCATCTTCCAAAATATGCATTTAGTCGACCATTTTTTTTAATTTTGATATCTTATTCAATGATGAGTTGGGATAATATAATTGAATACTATTTGTTTCAGGTACTTATAGAAAGTTCAAGGAAACAATGGGACTTCAACAGTCTAATCAGCAGCCTAAAGTATGCATTATATATTTGCTCTATCTACTTGCAGTTTTGATATTACTTGAGCATGATATTCCTGCAGTTAGTTTAGAGTTATAGTCTGCCTTCTTAACAAAGAAAAATACTTGTATCTTGCTCTTTAATGTTTGAGCTGATTTTATGAGATATCTTTGGAATTTAGTCACAGATTCTTCTGAGTAAGCCTAAATAATTGTTTTTTATTTATAACACTTCTTATATCATAAAAAATGGTAGCTTTCGTCTATTTTGTTTTTATGCTCTGTACCAATTTCTTGCTCTTCATTCTAGTTTTCTTTCCTGTTGACAGATCCCGGAAAACTACATGGAGGATCTTTGTGCAAACATTAAGGTTTGTTTTGCCTAAAATTTTCATATTTTCTTTCTGGTGTAATAGTTGTATCTTTCAGAAACTTGCATATGTAAGTTTTAATTGCAAGTCACATTTATTGGGCACTTGTCATAGTTGTCTGATTAACACAAGCCTACAGAGGGTTAAATTAGGACTAAACATTTTATATATAATTACTTGAACATCTACTTAAATACGTTTTTTTTCCGATCTGACCTCTTGCATTCTGAAATATGAGCTTGGTGAAACTATTCTCTACTTTGCTTGACTTTATCTGATTGAGATTTCTAAAATGTAAAAACGTGATTATGGCAAAACATGTTTTTTCAACTATGCCTATTAAATTGTCTTGCCGATTCATGTATTTTACTTCTCTTAAATCTGGAGTGTGAGAAGGTAACGCATAATAATATTTCGTCTATGTTCTGTTTGGCTATCTCGTAAGTGACAGACATCATTGGTTTTACAAATCGGAAGGCCTATTAGTAAGGAATAGAGGAAGTTTTGCAAAAGAGAGTGTTGTATGACATGCTTTCCTGTGGTTCAGTTGAAATAATGAAAGCGACCTATTATCTAACTTGCCTCTACTTCTCTAATTTATCAACTTTTTCTCCACTCCTCACATATCAGCTACGCTTTTCACTTCTAACTTTAGGTTCTTTCTTAATAATGATTTGTTAAAATCCCCTTGGCAATTACACCCACATAACATACTTCTGTTGATTCTGATGATAACTTCCAATCTAACTCATTTTGCTTACTCTTCTACTATGTTCCATTAACTAAAAAGGTAGGAGATCGATGCCAAGTCGAACAAGGGGGGAAACGAGGCACTGTCAAATTCGTGGGTCAGGCAGAAACACTTGCACCTGGTTTTTGGGTTGGAATCCAGTATGATGAACCTCTGGGGAAACACGATGGCATGTGTGTAATTCTTCACTTCATTTGATATTCTACAATGGTGTTCATGTTATGTTACTAATGACTAATGGAACAATAAAAGTTGTTGCGCTAAGATTTATTACAAATAAGTATATAATGAAAAACTTGTCTTGGTAGTGATTCAAGAAATGATCTCATCCTCCTATGTGGCAATCAAAGAGCATATGAATTTTTATCTAATTTTTTTTTTGGCTGACAGATTTAGTATGATTTCATTTATGCAGGGTAAAAGGCAAGCGCTATTTTGAATCCCCTCCTCTCTGTGGTGGAATGGTTAGACCAGACAAAGTAAAGGTTTGTTCGCAACAACTGTGTTTCATCTCACTGCATTCTAACAAACATAACCGGAACGGCTTCATTTCCGTATTATGAGGTCAATTCTTCGTTGCTGCTGCACATCGCTATTCATATCATATGCGTCATTTTTGTTTTCTATCTCAAAATGTTTAGGTCGGGGACTTTCCAGAACGAGAC